>CM046726.1:55093552-55115507 GCA_025584915.1 Monochamus saltuarius
AAATACAAGAAAATCAACAAACCACAAAATGCAGCATTCGTGCGCCAATAACGCAGTCGTTGACGGTATGGCTATAAGGGCATATTTTACAACCACACGTCCCTGCCGCGATTTATCCCAAAATGGCGGCATGCGCGAAGATCTGCGCGTGACGTTCCCGCTCATACGAGTCTGTGAGCTGATTGTTATTTAAGCTGTGGTAAAGCTTCAACATTATGGTCTCGATATTTGCTGATGCGAGCTGTAGGTACTTAATATCAAACAAAACATCGATATTAGCCATAATTCCAAATTGCGAGCATTATTGAAAAGGCAGAATGCTAGATATAAACCTAAAAAATACAATGTTCTCTCAGAAGAAAACATCAGTACCTTCTTAAATAAGGCTCCAAAGGAAGATCTTGTTCAAAAGGTAATATTTCTACTATTTAATTCATATAAATTATGTGTTTAATGGTATATTTTATTTCAGGTTGCTTTAATTATTGGCATAACTGACGCCTGCAGATGCAATGAACAAAATATGAAAATAGGGGATATGGAAATTTTAGAAAAGAACATAATGATAGTTATTCCTGTAACAAAGTGTAGGTTACACTTGCCGAACATTTGCAATTACAAAATCGGAATGGATAAAAATAATAAAGCAATACTGTGATCTTCACAAGACCATTGGTTCCGATAGTTTTTTTTACAAATAAGGAGTGGCAAGATTACAAATCAGCCTTGTGGCCACAATACTATTGGAGGTTTTCCCAAAAAAATAGCGGCTTTTTTTAAATTAGAAAATGCTCATGGGTTTACGGAACATTATCGTTTGCAATAATAATGACACTCATTAACATGAATTTTGCGATTTCTTTAGAACTTCTGATGTATTTGTAATGAAATCTACTTCACATTTTTAATATTAGTTGTTAGTTGTTTCACTCACCGATAGAGATTTAATGACATTTCTACTCGAAACTTCCAGAAGTTCAAAAACTGTTTTAAGAGAGTGTCATTATTATTGCAAACGATTGTACTTCAGCTACATTGCTAGCAAATACAGGTGGCGACATCCTACAGTTTAAAAAAATAGGAGGATGGAAATCCAGCGCCGTAGCCGAAGGATATGTGGAGAACTCGTTACATGATCAAGTAAAAATGGGCTTACATGAACGGTTCAAAGTAATGAGAATTCAAATGTTACAATTAATATTAAATTACAAAATTATTAAAAATACAACTTAATCCAGGATAAACTTGATATTGATTTCATTGTTCAACTAGAGATGTCAAACGTGCTTTTATTTGTTAGGCAATTTGTCTCATATTTAATTTTTTTTGTGTTGTTTTTTTTTTGTTTTTCCCGACTCTGTAACTGGAATTCTCTCCTGTTGAGTTTGTGTAAATAAATAAATATTTACAAAAATTGAAATTAGTTTTGGTTCTTAATATTTTTCTTTATATTATAATTTAATAAAATAAATACCAGTTTGCATTAACTTATATTTTTTAAAACCAGGTTAACATGACTTGTCATACTTTGCAAAAGTGGCACATGCTTCTAGCCGGAAAAGTACTTTTCCGGCTAGCGTGGAAGTGAACGTAAGTAATGAGTTATTTCCCTACCGTTTTAAATGTAAGAAATGTCTATATTACTAACCAATTGTGAAGTTTTATGTCCTGGAAAAAACGTGTATAATTGGCATAATGAAGAGATATTGTTCCCAAGCTTTCTAGAATCATCAATCAGGAAACAACTATGAATTCGTTGCAAATTGCGTTTTCCGTTTCATTTTCACGTTTTGTTTTTTACAAGATGTAACTATAGGCAACTAGATAGCTGAATAGAAAACAAAGCTTCGCGAGAGAGAGAGAGAGAGACGGATACCGCGGCGCGTCGCTAAGATGCCAACGATTTATTGCAATATATCGCTGTTCCTTGGTCGGCGGAATGGAAGTGAGCTGAGAAACAAAAGGACCGACGATGCGAACAAGAAGTATAAGCGATTGATTGCAGGGGGAGGCGAGATACGGCGGATTCCGAGGTATTTCAATTGATCCCGGCGAAAGAAGTTGGAACGCAGCGGGAGGAGCGCGAACAGACAGCACAAGGTCTGCCCTTATTATTTTTTTTCTAAATAATTTGTGCCCATAGCTGCACTTTTGTCACTTTTATGCGTAAATATAGAGGTTGTGGTATTGTTCGAGTATTTCACACGATGCTTACATCTAAAAATTATGAAAAATGTCTCGTCGGCCAAGCTATACTATGGAATTAATAATTATTAAATGCTTTCGTGATGATGATGGAGTGGAAATGAAACGTGTTGATCAAACAATGTCTTAAAGAAACATACAAGTAATTTTAGACATTTAAGAACTGGATAATATAGAATTTAGCAAATAAAAGGAATGTTATCTCATGCCACCTACGAATATTCAAAGATGCCGAAGTAAAATGAATATAAAACGGCTGAAAACAGTCTAACCAACACACTTTTTGGTACAGAAATCTCAAAATACGATTTTTTAAATTCAACTGTATATGTAAATATTGTTATAACATAAACTTACATAGTTCTGCACAAGATTGTTCACTTTTGTTTATAAGTATGTGAAAATAATTGTTAAAATGTTATATTATTTGGGAAGAATCATTTTATTTTTGATATTACTTTTGCTCCACCTGTTTTATTTTTCGAAATTTCTGTACCTACGTTTTATTGTTCTCTTTTAATTAATATTTAAGCTACTTGTTAAAAAGCCTTTTACAAACAAAATATTTTTGATTTTGGAGTTTTTTGCTTTTACGTGGGATCAATACTTATAGAAATGCTCTGCATGAATGCCACAATAACTATTTAAATCGCCGACTACCAAACAATATGGTATCCGGTCGTTTTCAACAGTGATGTGACGATAATGCACTTGGTTACTTACACCCACCACCTACGTAGACACTGTGAGATATCTAACCTTCTTTCCTAACAGGTTAATTCATGTTTTCATAAAAATGTGAAATACACCAAATAAGTATATTTTGTTTATGTTTTTTGGTTGTTTTTTTAAAAAAAATTTATTTACGTCTTTTTGTTTTACTCTTTTAGCATAAGAATATTGTAATTTCTGAAGATGGGTATATTGTAATAAACCCGAAACGTACGTAAAATTAAAGTTTTTGTTGTTTCTATGTTTAAATGACCTACTGTCCTAGGATGTTGGATCTTTAAGATTAATTACATGGTCAGGAAATTCCTATTGATTACCAAATAAGAATAGTAATTAAATTTGTTAGTGACACACACACGTAGGTAATTGTCAAACCATATGAATGTTCTTATCTCATTAGCCATCCAATATTAGTAAAACCACAACAAAAAGGAATAATTAAATTATGACAAGCTAATATAAAAAATACTCGTGTAGCTAACAACTTATCAATTAATGGTGCCACCATTACATTAACGGTGCCTTATTCTTCTACAAATATAAACAATTTTAGACGTATAAGAACTGAATATAGAGCTTAGAAAATAAAAGGAATGTTACCTCATGCCACCTGCGAATATTCAAAGACACCGAAGTAAAACGAATATATAACGATAGAAAGCGGTCTAACCAACAAATTTTAGATACCTACAGAAAATTTTCAAAATGCATATTTTTTTAAATTTAACTGTAGATATAAATATTGTTAAACATAAACTTCTACAGCTTTGCATACAAGATTATAACGAGATTTTCCTCATTTTTGCACTGAATAGTGGTTAAAGCCTATCAACGTAAGTTGTTTCTGCATACTTAACAATAATAATATGCCGCCCCCCTCACGCACAATTATCTGACTTCTGAAATAGTACTCGCGATAAAAATAAGGGGTAGAGATATTATTATTAGAAATATCAATTTTTCTTTTTTCGATGTAGTAAAAAATTACCCCAAACCTCTCTACGTACACCATCGACACGACCTCGTAAAACATCCCGCACGGGGGCGCAGCCCCGTTTGTCAACTTTATCGCGACCGACATCAATATCTCGGATTTGACGATTTGAATAGTTTAACGTAGGGTTGAGCCGGGCTTTATTAAAGTACATATTTATGCATATCAAGGGATGAAGCACCCTTGGTGGTGACATCTGTGGAGCCCAACCCCCTCCCCCCCGGCACGTCCCTTCTTGCGGCTAGTCGCCATTACAAAGACGCATAGTCGGATGCCCCATTTCCGTCTACGGTCGGTGGAAGACATGAAATTAAGTAAATAAATATGTACAGCTTGGTGTAATTGTTTTTTTATATATATAAACAATACAAATTGATTTGGCAATAAAACAAAATTTAAATATAGTACTACCAAAACGAACATTTACCATTATCATAAAACTATGTATTATTTTTTTCACACACTACCATTATTATACGTCACTAATAATAATAGATGTAAATAATTAATTATTTATCAATTAAACTGTCAATTAAGCGCTAAAAATCGTGTAGTTAAATGTTCTGTCGAAGTATTACCAGCTTAAAATAGCTGATAATCGATAAATGAATATAAAATTTCCTACAATAAGTGACGATTATAATAGAAAAACTGACACGTGGTAGATATATCACTCGCATTACAATACATTTCGCGAGATTACACTGCAATATATTGCATTCACCTGAATTAAGTGATATTACAACACGATTACTTTGTATGACGTTCCATTTTAATTATTCCAGTAACTTGCAAGATAAAGTTGGTGGGCACGCCTATGGAAGCCTGCGAGAACTACTCCCTAGGAATGGTTGTCTGTTGGCTGAAGTCGACAGCCGCAGTGGTTTCGTGGGTAGGAAAGATTATTCTAATACCCAGACCAAAAATTGATTTTAAGATAATGCAGTTTGCGATTGCGACAGAGGCGGTTCATAACAATCTACCGAGAAATAACAATTTTGTTATTCATATTATCGTTGATTAATGTGGCAGTACGGGAATATAGAGGGTACAATATCAACGTACAAACTCAACTTGATTCTGCTTTCAAGAACATAACAAAACATACGAACATATTTCAAAAATATAACGAAGTACCCTAAAATGCAAAACTGTTACAAAATTGCAATACAATTAAAATAATAGTTGCCATATCGTTCAAAAAATTATGACCTCATCATAAACCAGTTGCCATATTACTCCAAGACTATAACCTCGTCATAAACCACCTGCCATATTCAAAACTATGACCTTATCATAAACCAGTTGCCATATTACTGCAAAACTATGTCCTCATGTTAAATCAGTTGCCACATTACTCCAAAAGTATGACCTCGTCACAAACCAGGCGCCACATTACTCCAAAAGTATGACCTCATAAACCAGTTGCTATATTGCTTCAAAACTATGATCTCCCCAAAAACCAGTTGTCATATTACTCAAACACTAAAACCTCAACATAAACCAGTCGCCATATTACTCCAAAACTATAACCGCATCAAAAACCAGTGGCCATATTGCTCCAATATTCTCTATATAAATGTATGAACCTTGTTTTCCACCATTTATCATCTCGCCATCATTACCCACTATAGTAAAGTCTATTATCTTTTACCAGGAACAACAATAGCTGATTACAGTCAGATATACGCGTTGGACATCATGCACCCATCATCCCCGTCCCAGATAAGATTGGGGATTGATCGGGAACCACACCAGCTACGTTCTAGCCGTGGAAGTGGCTTCATCTCGATTTACATGTTTGCGTACGTATGGGAGAGATAAAATTACATGTACACTCTAATTTACATAAGTGGCACTTGGACGGCGGTAAGAGGTGCTCGACGCTATCGGAAAAATACAACTGTCGACGTATTATCGCGAGGAGGATTATCAGTCATTTGGGATGGAATTATTAACCATGGAGACCTCTTCTTTATGACTACATCGTTTCGCCGTTGATTCTATGTTATTACTATCCGAGGAATGCAAACAATAGCTATTTAAGGTAACGGCAGACAAGAGACAACTACAAAAAAATTGAGGTATAATACAAATATTATTAAAAATCTACACTATATAGGGTGACACAAAGGAAAGGAAAAAAATGCGGCTCTTGGTGGCCATTAAAATAAACCAAGCAGATTCAAGATATCTGTTGCAGTTGCTGAAATATTGTAAAAAACCTGAAAATAGTGTTTTTAAAATGCCATCTAGCGTCAGTATTTCTCACCACTGGCGTAAAAGTTAAGAGAATTCAAGGGTGAAGAAGGCCACTGGATTTAGTTAAAAAAAACAGTTATGACATTTTCTAAACCGCTATTTTCATTTTTTTCACAATATTTCAGTAACAAGTCTTGGATCTGTCATGAAATGACATATAGTCGCGGCAAGAATTCAGACGACTTACGTCATACGAACAAATGAATAATTCATTATATTTTCATAAAAATATTTAAGAAACTGCAACCGAGAGTAATACAACAATATAGTACACTAAGTGTTTGCATTATATATTGCACTAAATTGCAAAAAATGATTGTTTTTACCGCTACCAAATATCGAAAATTACGTTCACAACAATGTTTTTTTTTTAATTTGAGCCATCCTGCATTTTTTACGATTTCCAAGATGCCAATGGCGGGGCATGAAACAATGGACCATCCTCTGTGCAGGATGTAACTGTGAATGAAACGTACTTATATAAGTTATATACTTAACAATGTATTACTACATTTTTTCTTAATAATCTTTAAATCAGCTGGAGATAAAGGTATCAAAATTTTCACACGAATTAATATCAACTGTAGAGCACTTTAAGTTATTACTGTGACAAAAAAAAAAACAGTTTAATTATCAAAGCAACAAATGAAGAATAAATAAAAAAAATTCAGATCTCTTTTGCAATACAACAGCCAAATTCGGACATATATTATGACGATTAATATCTAAAACCCATTAAGAACATGTGGGTATTATTATGTTTAAATTACAATAAATGCACAAAATTTCATACAATATACTGCACATCATTTCATATAATACTATAAATGTTGATCAGTTGAATAATAAAATAACGAAGTATTAATAAAAATCGGTTTTAACATCAGCCTTACCTACTAATTTGTGACACTCTGTAAAATAATAATTAGAAAAATTTAAATTATTTAAATTTAAAACATCTGAGTACACCGAGGAGTACACCATTTCTCTTAAAAAAATGAATTTTTATTGTTTACTACGATACACTGTATTTACAATCAACATAATGTGGTAATAATTTAATTGAAAGCATAGACCAATTTGAAAGAAGCATATTTTTTTAATGAGGTCATTTAGCATTTTTTGTATTACATTTTGTGAATGAAGTTGTATATAATAATAATAACAACAATAATTTATTTTGTTTGGGAACAATTACAAATTGTATACCTAACAATAGTCAGTGGTCCTTATTGAAAATACATAAAGTAAAAAGACATGCAATTTAACCTAAGAAGCAAAAAAACTCACTTAAAGAATAAAAACATCTGGTCATTGGAAATAGCTTCAGTTTTACTTTAAATTTATAAAAAGATATATTATCTTGTCTTAATTCGGGAGGTAATTTATTAAATATTTTAGGTTCCAAATAATTTGGTGATTTAGTAACTGACAATTTAGCAAAAAAGAACTAGAATATTATTCTTATTCCTAGTATTTACAGAATGTAAAATAGAAATTTTGCTATTTTTAAAAACATAAACACACATATCAAATATAAATAACAAATTCAGAGTAAAAATTTTGTATTGCTTAAAAGTATCTCTACATGTATGTTCACTGGGTACCCCAGCAATGGTACGCAAGATACGCTTCTGTGAAATAAAAACAGAATGTGACAGGGTGGAATCACCCCAGAAACAGACACCATAACGAAGACACTTGCGCATAATACAAATTAGTTGATTTTTTACCAAAATTGTTTTCATATTTTTAAATAAAAAATGTACGGACTCAAGATGGAAACAAGGTGATTGCAATGCACTTTCCAGTTGAGGGTTTCGTCAAAGTAAATTCCTAGGAAGTTAACACTGCTTGAAACATCACTCTCAATGACACAGTCATTAATTTTTATTGATAGGTCATCACATTTTTTCTGTTTATTGTGAAAAGTTATAGCCTGCGTTTTATTTGCATCTAAATACAAATAATTCTGATTAAATCATGTACATATGCTTTTAATAGTTTGATCAATATGGATATTAAGATCATTATACAAGTTACTTTAAATGATCAAAGACAAATCATCAGATTACATAGTTTTGTTACCAATTACATCCTCAATTGAATTGACATATAAAATAAAAAGCACAGGTCCCAGAATAGAGCCCCGCGGTACCCCCATTTCGACCAGACTATAGCTAGAATTGATTACATTAAAAGCATCGAATTCAACATGTTGTCATTCCAACGGAACACATCTTATGCCGTAATCATAAAGTTTGGAAAGTAAAAAAGTAAAATTATTTTAATTATTTTTTTTATTTTATTTTACATTATTTGAAAGATTTATCTACTAACGATTTCGTTGTTGAACTTACCGTTGTATTTTAACACCTCTCATTTCAGCACTTACAAATTGGTGATTTGTACTTAAATAATCCTTCATTATAATTAAATCTACCATCAGTAGATTAGACAAAATGACTATTTTAAAAATTGACTGTTGTATAAAAACTTGTTTATTATAGGAATCAGTCAAAAACGAAAAATATTAATTTTACCGATTACGGCTCGGTTCACATTTATAATACATCTACAAATTAAACATCAATTTCACCGGTACAGCAACGTCTTCCATTAGCCATCCTCATTTAAATAATTGAGACATCGTTCTACGTCAGTACTGTTATCATGGGTCGCATTAGACAACAATTATTGTACCATCGAAAAAACGACCTTATTATCCGCTATGGGTTCTTATCGAGCTCCGTCGGTACAACAACTATTACAGAATTAATGGTGTGTCGGAAATTAGCATAATAACAATTTCAGTAATTACGCGCTAGGTTGGGGTTATTTATTTGCACACAAAGTTCTCATAAATTATTTATTTATCGGGAAATGGTTATCGCGGCGCTGGTATCTATTAATTATCTATTAATGACCCGCGTGGAAGCACAATGGCGTGTTTAGGTGTGATTGGACGGGGTTCGGGCGTGCATGGCTTGCGGTGGTATAGAATTTTGCAAAAACATTCCACCGACGAAGCTGAAAGTGTATAGAAAGCAAACGTTGCGCCTGCTTAACTTTTACCAATTTTTGACCCAAGAAATAGAAGGATAAAAATTTCGCAAACACATAAATTCAGGAAACAACTACTCTGCGGACTAATGCCCCTATCTGTATCGCGAATCTGCGATAACGATATGTTGCAAACACGGAAATCCAGGAGGGCAAATGCCCCGACCAGCATTGTATACCTATTTGTATACTAAAATGCCAAGAATACCAGATTTTGTAAATAAAAATATCAGGAAGTAATAAAAAGTTACAAAATATCTACTAAAAATTCCAAAAAGTTCAAAAAATTCCATAAAATAGGTACTATAATAGATTATCATTTGTAGTTGTTTGAAGTAACATTTTTTTTACGTGTAACGGCAGAATTTTTTGAAATTCTACGCTTTCTCTTAGTGTAATTGGTAGGTGAAGGTCATCCAAAACAAACCCGAAAACATCAAAGTATTATTAAAGTACTTATTACTAAATCATTTTTATGTTAAATGCAACACTGTATCACACAGTACAATCTATTGCAATAATAATGGCACTTCCTCAAAATAGTTTTTAAGAAAAAATTTCAATAAATACCAAAAATGCCAGGAAACTGCCAAAACATATAAAAAAATTGAAAAAAATATCAATAATAATTCGAAAAAGTTCTTAAAATACCAGAGAATACCACTACTGCGTACATTAAAATACCGCAGTGGCTTACCACTTGCAATAAATTTATCAAAAAAATCGAGTATAGCGATTTACCTACCTACAAAAATTGTAGTACATTTCTTAATTTCAATAAAATGAGCAACACATCTTACATTCCCAATGCTTCACGGTACTAATACTACCAAGTTGTAGTGGTAGCATCTCAAATCCCTACTCGGTAAAATCAAATCTTCCACACCCATTATACTAAGTAGCGCAACGAATTTGGGTCGGTCAGTGGTCGCGCGGTTTAAGGCGTCAGTACTTGTATCGAGGTGACTAGATTGGTTCGCGCCCAACTGCCGGTAGACCGTATATAAGCTATATTCGTGGAGAGGCTTGGCACCCTCTCTGCGGGTATGGTAGGGTGGAATAATGTTAGCTTGGGTCAATGTGAGAGATTGATACCGGTTGATATCTGACTACCCCCCTAATTAATGAGGTTTTCCAGGTTTCCCTCAATCCTGCATTGAATAGTGGTTAAGGCCTACCAACGTAAGTCGTTCCTGGGCGCAAATGCGGCCTGCTTAATAATAATATGCCGCCCCCTCTCCCGCACAAGTCTCCGACTTCTGGGCTAATCCTTGTGATTAGAACGAGGGGTAGAGATGTTATTATTATTATTATAATTACCGAGAAGTTGGCTATTGATATTAGATTAGTAGGCAGGAAGAAGTGCGTCGGCCGAAGGGAAACGCGAAATAATGTTGTTAGAATATCAATGGACGGAATCATCTGCATTCCAGAGTTACAGCTGTTCTATTTTGTTTGGGATCTGTTTTTGTGAATAACGAATAATGAATAAAATATTATCAAACAAATAGACATTTGTACAATCTGGAAAATGTTATTTTCTGTGTCTTACTGCCTTAATACAAAAGTTTATTAATTACATTTTTATTGTAGACCAGTGTTTGCATTTTTTGAATCTTATAAGCTCATTCGGTATCACGAAAGTCAAGACACTTTTTGGCGACAAATTGTGACGTTCTAGACCGTCCAGATTCAGAGGGCATAGCGATCGACACCCCCAAATTTGATGTTTCATTAAGTACATTATTTATTACTGTTACCACTCTAACTCTACTCTACTATTCTCTCTATTTCTACTCTACTTTAATAAGAAATCTATTTTTCTGACACAGCTTTTACACAAAGTATTTGGTGTTGATCACAATGTCAATGGATTCTGTATTTCGGATGATGACATACAAACGTCAGCCAAGTTGTGAACAATATCAACAATTAGACAGCTAGAAATCTTTAACCTGCCTTTGGACTAGGCTATGCGACAGCCGGCTTATGGTTGGTTCTAAGGCTGCACGATGTTCCAGAAACAATTTTTAAATTCAATCTCTTTTCACAGTCTTAAATACAACGTTTTTTGTAATTTAACCAATGGTCTATCCCGTATAGTCTTTTGCTATACATTTCAAAACCACATCACACTCCCAATCCACGTCGCTCAAATATTAGTCATGCATACCTCATTACATAAACTTAACAGAGCTGGGCAAAATATTAAACAGTAACACATCCACACCAGTCGTGAACAGGACGAGAATAATGAATGAAGAATGAAGATCCAACGCCCATGCTTGTCCACTGGTGCCTCTAAAATGCGTTGAGATCTAAATTGGCCGTGACCCAGACGGGAAGACGCGACACCAACCGATTAGTCAAAATAACGAATAGACAAAGGGTTTATTTAATTATGAACACTACTACAATTGTGCATAGTAGCACTCTAAATTTGCACAAATGCAATACATAATGTCCCGTTTAAAATACTGATTGAAGTTGATGTCGACTTCCGGTACAACCGGAAGTGCTAGAAAGTTCTAGATATTTTTAGTTGTGTTCGCCCCAGGGATTTAAAGTTTCTATCTTGTATTATCAATTACCCAAGGTTGAAAATAATAGAGAGTGACTAATTCACAGCACAGAGATGAGTACGGAAGGTGATGACCACGACCTACTTACACCTACCTGATGCGCACTCCGCGGATATCACACTTAAGCCTTGTCCTTATGGACGCGAAATCCACGGATTTTTACACGAATTTTGCAACTTCTGTTTTAATTATTTATGGCGGGAAAATCTCAACTTTCGACAAATTTTGCAAAACAACAAAATATTATTGCTATTTTCTATGCTATGAATTAAATTCATAATTAAATTAGTGGAAAATATATCCGAAATTTTGCCCGCCCATGATAGCGCTGGAAATGAAACAGGTGGATCCGTCAAATCGTCACAGCCAATAGAAGACTATAAATTGTGATAACATGAGTCGCTCTCTAGATTTTTGGCGGCTAGGAAAACCCAACCACCAGTAAAACAAAAGTCCAAACTGCGCGGTAGGCGCCCATCATATAACCCATATATCAGCCAGGCATCGCACGTCCGAGCAAACAAAACAACGTCGGCAAGCCACCAGAAACGAATTTACGATCGAGTCCCTAATTCCTCGACCGGGACGTGCCGAGATTCCTCCGGCCCGCAAAAACGACATCCGCGTCCTTTGCGATATCGATCCCGGCCACGGCCATCCTCGAACATCAAACAAACATATGGTCACCGGTCACCGGCTCCCGGCCCACCGAGATATGCCCCGCAAGACGTGTGTGCAGGGTGACAGCCGACTGCCGGCGAAAGTTCGAGGCCGATATTGATTTCAAGGCTTATGCAATTCCTTATATCGGATATACGGGCATCCGAGGTAAACGGTTGATATACGAGGAACCGTCGAAATATACTGATTACTGATCATTTACTACTGGGGGCAATCTTCACAAAAATAAATCCAAATGATTAAAAATCAGGAGATCGTGGCACGCTGTACATGATACCCATATAATTGAACCTCGTGCATGATACGCCACACTGCTGCAATACGCTGTGGACGTCCTGGACCTTCACCTCTTCCACGATTCGGTTTCTCGGCCTCTAAGGCCGGTTTTCGGCCCCTTTTGTTTTTTTTCAATTTTTTTATTTATAAAGCACCCCAAAAGAGACAAATACCTACCACGTCCACGTCGTTGTTTCTGGGTAACGCTAAAAGTAGTTTCAATAAAATCATCGGGGGAGGGCAGGCAAAGGTAGTAGTCTGGCAAATAGTTAGTCACTTACAAGACGTTTATGCTACCCTATTATTTTATCATAGAGACTGTGGAGGTAATAGGACTGTGGAGTGAATAAGGAGGGGCGGGGGTATTTGACGTTCCGTTTAGGGTCAAATCGACTGTTTATGACATACTTACTGGCAAAAACAAAATTCTTTTATTTTAAAAAACAAAAGGGGCCGAAAACCGGCCTTAGAGGTCCTCCTCCTTTCCCGTATTAAGCTCACGTTGCGCTACACTTGCACTCACTGCACACTGCGGTAAAAGTAGCTGCATTTGGCACATGTTTACAAGGAAATCGTGAAGTGTCGTCGTAATAAATTTTACTTCACCATAAATTAAAAGGATATCATTCATTAACTCCAAATTGCCTATAGACGTGAGCCATTTTTAACACTTGAAAAACTAATGTAAATATTCGCATAGCAAAAACGCTCTCTACCAGTGACGTCAAAATTGAAAACAAATTTAAATCTCCTGCTGCTCAAAGCATAATGTTATAATATTTATACCTAGATTTGAGAATGGTCGATAAAATATGGAATTTTGTCAAATTTAAGACCAAGAAATGCCCGAAACGTCAAAGGCAATATTCTTTTGAACTCTCTGTACGTATTTTACAGCAGACTGCCAGTTGATATAGATCGGTCAGTGGTCGCGCGGGTGTCAGTACTTGAATCGAGGTGACTAGATCGCTGTGGTTCGACCTCCGCAGCCGGTAAACCGTATATAAGCTATATTCGTGGAGAGATTGGCACCCTCTCTGCGGGTATGGTAGGGTGGAAGAATGTTGGCTTGGGTCAATGTGAGAGATTGATACCGGATGACATTTGACTACCCCCCTAATTAATGAGGTTTTCCAGGTTTCCCTCATTCCTGCACTGAATGGTGGTTAAGGCCTACCAACGTAAGTCGTTCCTGGGCGCAAATGCGGCCTGCTTAATAATATGCCGCCCCCTCTCCCGCACAAGTCTTCGACTTCTGGGCTAATCCTCGTGATTAGAATGAGGGGTAGAGATATTATTATTATTATATTATTACCTAGTGACTCCGTCTGTCCAATGAATACTTATCTCACACAGTTATCAACGGTGGCCGAAATATCTGACAGTTTCCGCGAGTACAAAGTAGTGCGGTCGTAAAAAGTCGCGGCGCGTTGTTTTTGCATAATCACCGGTGCCATGATAACTCGTCTGTCGCGCGATAAAGCACCTCTTTAAATTCAGACACCCAGAACGGATCCCAGCCGGCTTTTACGAGGTGACATTATCTGCGCTACAACGACCAAGAAAAAAAATAGAATCTGGCGTCATTATTGCCTGAGTAAAAACCGAACGGCTTTTGTTCGCGAAGAGTAAGTATCTGCTAGTTTCGTGGTTATATTTTATTTTTAGGACCTTTTTTGACTTACTAAGAATCGTGGGTGACTGAAGATATCAGATACCGCAATCAACGAATTGTACGACATTGTTTACAGTCAACCTATTATTTCTGTAGTGGGCGTTGCCATTGAAAACAGTTTGGGGACCACTGACATAGGCAATAGAATCTGAACCGCTCTGTATACATATCGAAGCTGCAGATTCTTGCTCTGTAAAATATATACAGAGTGCACATTTGAATGGGAGTCAATATTTTAGGGATAATCTGAAGAATACTAACCAAAAATTATTTTTTTATATAAAAATAAAACTTTAATGATAGGATAGTTCTTGTCCGCAAGCAATAAAAAGTCTCAGTACTTCTAGAATTAAGCCTTATACCTTTTCATGTCAGACAGTAGCAGAGAACGTAACTGTAATGGAAAATAATTTTTTTGAAACAAATTACTTCTCTATGACTTCATGACATGTTATTCAAAGTCAGTGTCAATGGCCTGTGTTATTGACCTAGCCGAAAAAGTTACTTAATTTTATTACAAGCAGAAAGCAATTTTGCGACATTCTGTGTAAATTATGGTTCTATGGTTCTCTATGGTATGGAATTATAAGGTTCTTGTTACATTAGAAATCATCTGAGAAAAACAGGTTTAACATTTGGAGTACTATAGATGTTAGGACAATAATAGTGCATTAATCAACGAGCATATAATGATGGATAATTTAGATATTTAGTTTAGAATTGATTTGTTTTTAAAAAATGGATGGAGAAGATTGTTTGGTTAAGAAACAGTTACTTTTGCTGCTCTTATTCGCAGCGACGTCAATATGTATAAAAACTATACATGCAAAAAAAATGAAAAGAAGAACTCGGAGATGGTGGGTGCGACCTATTAACCGCAGAAAGCACATGCAAGGTGATTTCTATAATTTATATAAAGAAATGCGAAATGAGAATGCCGATTATTTTTTCATTACACCCGAATGACAGTGGCAATGTTTGATGACTTGCTGAAATTAGTGGGGCCTCATTTAACCAAACATTCAAATAGACCATCTATTCCTGCAGATTGTAGGCTTTTAATTACTATTCGGCAAATGATAAAAACCAACAATTTCCGTAGATAGGGACGTAGCTGACAAAAACATAACCTCTTTATCTGAAGGTCAAGAATCTTGAGTTTTAGCATGTCGCCAACTTACAGCGGAAAAATTCCCCAACTTCTTAAGTCTACAGTAATTTTATGTAAACAGAGTAAATAATATTTAACACCTCGTTTAACACCATACAATTACAATAGAACAGTAGTGCCATTGCACTAACGTGTTTATCTCAACGTTACTTTAGTGTCATCAATTCTCCTCCAGATTCAACTGAAAATGTAGCAGACGATATTTGAAATGCTGTCCTGTATATGACTTACTATTTTTACAAAGGAAACAAATAAACTTACATGTAGGTATTTCAAAGGAGGTAGTTTTCCGAATAAAACTGACCCTTATCAAAGTTACGCCTTGTATAAGTAAACATGCAGTGACAGAGATAATAGAAGAAACGTAAGAAGGGCGAAATTGGGGGACCGTCGCAAATTGCCGTTTTGCCGTTTCCATTATGATAATTAATTTCTGCGAGGGTATTACTGCGCTCGCCGTCGACAAGGCTGGCTGACTAATGAGTGCCGCCGGCGGTAGCGGGGACGGCCGCATAAATTGCTGGTAGACAACTATTTCCTTTTGCGCCTCTTAAGAGCCGTTGCGGAGGACTCGGATGAGATGCAAACGGCGCCGGCGAGGGGAAATAAAATTGTAAGCATTGATATCGTACATGGAAATGATTAAATAATATTAAATTAGTTTTCTATTTCACTGGAAGCGTTATTCTTATTTTTCGTGTTATGCAACTGGATGAATCGAGTCGTCGAGTTGGAATTGGGTAAAAAATTCGAGATATTTTGTTTGTGATTATTTAAAATCGCTGTATTTCCCGCCGTAAAATTATCAAAATTGTGGTGTTTTTAGGCACAGAAATCTCGAAAAATAAAACACGTAGAACAAAAGTAATACCAAAAACAAAATTTTTGCTTATCCACGTTTACTATTTAAATTGTCCTAAAATAAATAATAATTTTTAAAAAACTTTTGTAACACACTTTATTTTGCTACTCTAACCCCACATTTTAACAACTATTTTCAAATACTTATAGCTAATCAAAAGTGGACAATCATATGCATAATTATGGAAGTTAATGTTATAACAATATTCTACAGTTAAATTTAAAAAAATACGTATTTTTCAAAATAAGTATAATAACGCCGATAATGACACAAGGTGACAGTATTGTCATACTTTACGGGCAAAGAGTGACCGCAAAAACCGCCCGTTTTTGCGTAGTGTGTAGCAAGAACGGGAAAGGTTGTACAGAGGTCTCCGTGGGCTTAAATTGATCGTCATTAAAAATCTAGGTGAGCATAATTCGATTTTTCCAAGTACTTCATGAAGTGGATATCATTCCCCGTCTGCTATCGGCAATAGGGGTGGTTTTACCCCCACGCGGAGGGTGTTTTTCACCTTGAGCATTAGGAGGGCATTCTTGATGTTACCCTTGCCATGTGGAATTCCGTCAATTATTATCCAGATTTTGGTGACCATTTTTTCTGTTTTCTTGTTTTAGGGGTGGTTTCCGCCCCTTCAGTAGAAGTAAGTGATCGGAATCTGACAGAAGAACGAATTATGGGGGCATGTATTTCATATCATTTGGAGTTATAAGGAAGAGTGGCACAAAAAAAGCAATTCATGAAGGGAATATCATTTGCCGCCGGTTTTTGGCAAAAGGGGTGGTTTGACCTCCGCGCGGGGGGTGTTTTTCACCTTGAGCATTTTTGGATGAACATTCCTGTTTTCTTCCTTGCCAATCACGTTCCCGCCAATTTGTACCAAGAATTGATCGACCATTTTCTCACGTTTCTTGTTTTAGGGGTGGTTTCCACCTCTTAAGTATAGGGGGTTTTTGGAAAATCAAATTATGCTCACCTAGATCTTTCATGACGACCAATTTAAGCCCACCGAGACCTCTGGACGACCTTCCCCGTTCTTACTACACACTACGCAAAAACGGGCGAAAAAATGGGGGTTTTTGCGGTTACTCTTTGCCTCCGGATGTTGCGGAATTTTGAGTGATTTCGCATGATTTATTATGATTTTGCACGATTTCCCGTGATTTCGCACGACTTTTCAGGATTTTGCTAAGCCTTATATTATTCAGCTTGAAATGTCTAAAATTATTTGTATTTTAATAATTTTAGACATTTAAAAAACAGAAGTTCCAAACTCGAGCTTTTAGATGTTTTAAACTAGGTATATATTTTCCATAAAATTTTACTAAACAATTTTCTACGAACTAATCACTGCTAAAATATATATTGCGTTTTCCATTCATTATAATAATGTATTTACCAACGCTCCGCCTTGTACGGCTACAAAATTATCGAGCCAAACAAAAGACCGCTAAGAAAAAGTAAAATTAATTCGACGACGGTGTCGTTTTAAAATTCAAATTAGATCGTCTGCCTCGCAAGGATCAACACGTCTCGTCTCAGTTTAGAAGCCGGCAAGCAACCACTTAATGAGAGATTTTCTCCCTCTCCCATCCACCGTTACACCAAATTTACATTCTGGCAGACGGGCGAAGGGGTTAGGTTTTGTATTGTGCCCGCGACGTCCTCGCCCGTCTACTTTTTCTCGTTCTTTACAGCCGACGCCGCGTACGGGGCGTCGCGAAAGAAAACGTGAAAAATACCTAATAATACAGGGCGATTCAGACATAATGTCATTAATTTTAACCACGTACATATTCAAAAGGCCTAATAGATAGAAATTCGAAAAAAAAATTACTCGACCTTTCAAAAGATAAACAAATGACCCCATAACAATCGATAATACGACGCTCATGGTGCGCTACACAAAGCTATACTCGCGACAAGAATTCAGACGACTTACGTCATACAAACAAATGAATAATTCATTATATTTTCATCAAAATATTTAAGAAACTGCAACTGATAGTAATAAAACTATATACTACACTAAAAGTTTGCATTATACAGGGTGTTTCAAAACAAATGCGACAAATTTCAGGGGGTGATTCCTTGTTGAAAATAAAAGGTAGTTTGTTATATAAATGTTGGGTCACAAGTCAACCATTAGGGAGATATCGCGTTGCAAAGATGGCGGAAAAAAGAGTGTTTTTATTGTTTTTCTCGGAAACGAAAAGCGTGGGAATGGTAAAATTTTGTGGAAGTGTTACCATGATCAAAAGACACTTGTGACATATTTTTTCACTTTTTGAAAATAATTGGAAAGGGTTGAAATAAACTACCCCTTTCAGTGCTTTTAACTATACTTTCAAAAAACTTTTTTAACGACGTAGAAAAATAAATTAGGTTAAGCCGATTCATTTAGAAACTTTTTTCTCTCTTATTTGTTTGACAAAATTAACTGTTTCGGCGTTAAAAAATAAAATGTAAAGTATTGCACGTCGGGAAGAGTTTTACTGCACCCATTATTAGGAAAAACTAGTTGGCTGCTGTCAATTTCCGGATGTTTCCATTGTTGCTTTGACAGATATATAATATAATTTTTGGATTAAACATTAAAAACATATCTACTTTTTGTCACCTTTTCGTTATATTATTAAGGGCGCCGTTTTTATATGCAAGTTTTCAACGAATTTCATAGCTGTTTGGTGAAGCAGTCAAAAAAAATCCGAGTAAGTTAGAAAGAATATATCTTCACTATGTCAATTATACAAGTTTTCTAAAGGATATAAAACAATTTTCAGGTTGACAAGTCATTTAGAACAAGAAAAAGAAGCATAATTTTCACCTGTTATGTTTTATCATAAAATCTTCTGAATTTTACAAGTCAACTGCACTTTGAGAAAATTATATACGATATTATCAACATTATCACATCCCGCAGAATGATTGTAAAAAGCTTGACACTTGAATTTATGTAAATTATCAAGTGTTTTTCACGGTGTATAGAACACAGTGATAAGGTACAAATTCACGGTTTTTCATGTTTTCTAGTAATTTTTCCCTTCAAAAGTTCAAGGAAATGATTCAATTTCAGCATTAAATTTTAGTACTGCGCTAAAAAGAACCTCCACCTATTTGGTGTATATTTTTGTGCATCTTTAGACATGATTATTTGTCCTTGAAACGCCAGCCTTAAAGGCTCAAATTGAGCTTGTAGGCTGATATTCCCAAATAATGCAAATCGCATTTGATTATTGTGAATATGAATCAGAATCAAATCCATTACTTATTCAGTAGGTATCGAATAACACACACGCACAGACGCACATGTCTATTAAAATGTCTTTTATAAATTCCACAGATACGTTCAGCAGAGAACAATCGCGGTCTCTCACTACTTCACTTCACCGAACTTAAATTGCATTTTTATTTAACAAATAGCTAATTTTATTTATAATTATAAACTACATTGGTGAGAGAAACACACGAAATTCACCAACCTCAATCACGCGAAAATGTAATGGATAAAGATGGAAAAGAAGTCGGCTCGCGTTCCAGATGCAGTTTGACGGCGGGCTCGCCTGCATAAGAAAACGGATCCGATGTTTGATTTATTCCGCGGGTGACGTATTAAACGAAAATTTGAACTACTAACTCTTGTAGCTGTGCCGAGTGTACCGGTTACGGCAGTCAGAGCTGATTACTCTAAGATTGGGCATTTATTATAAAATTCTCATGAAGTCATATTGACTACACCGGATCTATAAAAATGCAAATTTAATATTTAATTATTGATTGTTTCTATTATTATTTATTATACCAATTTTCCCTATCTTCTCCGAATCACTCTGTATAAAGTGTATCTAAAAAATCTGTACAAAACACTATTACATATTCTTCAAGCTAAAATACGAGTATCTAGTCCAATTTACATTAGTTCAAAAGTTGATAGCTTCCGAAAGACAGGGTGTCAAAGGGTATGTCTGTCCGGGCCACCTTGTACCATCACCGATGGTCCCATATCGGCCCCGGGGTGAGATCTCGAAAGAACAGCCAACAATGGTCTCTCCCAAGGCGTCCGCAGCCGTCTCGATAAACGCACTTAAAATTACATGCCAATGCAGTTTGAAATTTCGCTGATTAACATTCCCCACGAAGGTCAGTGACTGCCCGACGAGATGAATGGTCGCCTCATGGGTACGTTATGGCACGGCGAATATCGTGATTGCCGAGGTATAGTTCGTTTTTGGGTACTGCGGAAACCTCGGTGGAAGTCAAGCTCTACAGAAACTTAAACGATTCACGATTGCTTTATAAACTCACGTTCAAGGTGTTAAAAAAAGAGTGTAAAATATTTCAGGAGGTAATAGTATGAACCAAAATAAGCAGAAAAGTCTTAATAAACATGGGTCCGCAAAGTAACGATTGCGGAGATATGGACCACTATTCGTTTTTCAAACATTTTATTTTATTAGGGATAAACCGACAAAGGAACCTTTTAACAAACAAAAAACAAAGTTACAGAAGATGTCCAAAGTGCCCTCCGTCCATTTCCAAGCAGGTACGACATCGTGTCAACGGTATTCGAACTCTTTCGGAAACACCCTCCTTGGTTTGGATTTCTTGACACTTTAGATTAATCCGTAGCTGCAGCTCGTCCAGGCTATTTACAGGAGTACCATACACTAATGTCTTCAAATATCCCCAAACAAAGAAATCTAGAGGGTTCAGATCAGGCGATCTTGGAGGCCATAAAACAGGTCCGGCCCTTCCTACCCATCTATGTGGAAAAGTTTGGTGTAAATGCTCTCTAACGGCAATGGAAAAATGAGCTGGAGCACCATCATGCTGGAACATTTGTTGCTTCTTGATTCAAAGGAATGTCTTCCAAAAACTCATGCAGTGTGTTCTGCTGAAAGTTGAGGTAAGCAGCGCCTGCTAATCGGTTTGGTAAAACAACAGGACCTCGAAACCTCTCACCTACAATACCCATCCCGAGACCCATCCAAATGTTTAATGAAAAACGTGCCTGATGTCCAGATTCTATTAGAGCATGAGGATTTTCGTCGGCCCAAATATGCGTATTGTGAAAATTAAACATTCTCTTCAGCATGATGACGTAGAAACCAGCGGCAAAAAACCAAACGTGCTTGATGATAATTTATTGGATTTAACGCCTATACTCGTTGCACATGGTATGGATAAAGCAGTTGCTCGTGAAGGATTCTCCAAACAAGAGGACCACTAATTCCTACCTCGGCTGATATGTTCTGCACACTCGTACCTGGATTCTGCTCTACCAGTGCTAGAATTTCTTCTTCTGCTCTAGGAGTGGATACCGGCCTTGGTCTTCCGGATAAATGGCACTGTTTGCTCAAGGAACCGGTATCACGCGATGGTGAATTCTTCCGAACATGCGTTGTGAAGGAATCTGGCGATTTGGATAACCGTCAACATAAAGACGTCGCGC